>OY998149.1:19040212-19086705 GCA_963921925.1 Sphagnum tenellum | reverse complement strand
ACTAGGCTAGTTGTATGTAGTTAATCATGGAAGTTTCAGATTCACTTCTACTGCACAAGTCTGCTACTGCAGAAGTGATCAATCAAGTTTCTTCTACGTTTCTCTAAAAACTTTGTTTGCTTACCCTTTTTTGTTGCTTCTGCCTTGTGTAAGGGAGAGACAGAGAGACAGAGAGACTACTAAGCTAACCCTCAGGGGAGGTGGTTGGGGCTGAAACCAATGGATAAAATTATCTCAATCCAGTCATCATCCATCCAAATTGGTGGTGCTATGCCAGTGGTGGGTGCTACTCGTTCACTCTGGCCATCATTCAAGAACCACCCAAAACTAGTTTGAGCTTTTGAGCGATATTCATCATCATGTGTTGTTACTATTGAACTGTGAAGTGTGAGTTTCACTTTTGCGGAACTTGATGGAACATTTTTGTAAACCAATGAGTTCATTTTTTTCGGAACACGATGGATGAGCAAGGTATTACAGATGAACTAGTTACGGAAGGTAAGTGGTTTACTAGGTAGGTAGGTAGGTAGGTAGGTAAGTAGGGAAGGCACTTGGTGACCACTTGATAAGGAGATGCTCATTAGAGGGTATTTAGTGTCTTTCTGCTGGTGGGTGGTGGTTCAGTCTGGAGGAGTCTGACATCCCCTCCCCCTCACTCTTCTGTCCTTAACCCTCTGAAGCCTCTCTCTGGGCATTGGTATTTTGCAGTGAAGTGTAACTGAACTTACTGTGTTTCTTCTGTTGTTGGGACTTTGTGTATTGTTGAAGCTTGAGAGTTGCGAAAAAACAGAATTAACAGTTCAATTTTTCCCATGAACCATTTTTCCCCTTTAAAAAAATATGGGCAACATGGTTCCTTTCATCAGCTCAAAAGTTCATTGATTAGAAGAGATGGGACAAACTTAATGTACATTCACACCTAATGTTAAGTCGGTGTTAAAGTGAAAATCTAGGTGGCATCTTAGGTGGCAGTCAATGTTAAATGGGTGATTGTTTGATAATATTAAGTGATTGTTAAAATTAACATAAAATCTTCATGATAAATAGGTTTAGGTCCTAAATGACGAGCTTAGTGTTATGGGACTTAATACTAGAATCCTTAACACCAAGTGTGAATGCGCCTTTAGTGTGCTACCTAATAAAGCTATATGTAAAGTCCATGAAATTGAGGATGAGTATCCTAATTTCAACAAAACTGGGGATGAGAACAAAGGGAGAGATTATATAATGCACAGACAGGGAAAAAAACTGGAAATTAAAACTTTTTCTTCTAGCCAAAACAAGTCAGCCAATTTGGCAATTTCTTCCAAAAATTGAGCAAAATTAGTGGAATTTACACGTGCAAATAAATTTTTAAAATTCAAAAATTTCCCAATTCTTTTGTCAAAAACAGGACAATATTTATAGGGAAGAAATCACCGATTAGTACAATGAGTTTGTGAACTCTCCGTTTGTTTGTAGTTAGGCATTTTGTTACGGTAGAACATTAAATCTCCGTCTATCTCTTTGGTGGACATACTTTGTCTTGCAATGGGGACATAGGCCGTAACGTAAAGTTTTAAACATTTGTCAAACAACCCAGTTGCCAAAAAGTTGAACCCGAGTTCATCCTTTTTTAACAGACCAAATCTCTTCAGAAAGAGCAAAATTAAAATGAAAAGTTTGAAAATGAAGTGATTTTTGGAGGTTTTGTTAGCTAGAATTCAGAGTGGAAAAAAAAAGAGTTAAAAAAACCAGATATTTTTACATGTTAATTCTAATAAATAACCCAAAATAAAATTTTTGATATGATTAAATTTTTGTATTTTCAGATCTAGTTTAGAGTCAGAATTTGGCTAAATCTTCCTATAGATCATCTCACCACTTTGGCTGCTCACAAAATTAGAGCCCTAATTAAGTAGATCAATGTATGTATCAGACAGCATCAAGCTTGCATCACACTCATATCATAACAAGCATTGCATCGTGCAAACAGCCTCAGACAGACCATTGTGGGTCGTGGGTCTGGTTTGTCTGGTTGCAGCAGCCATTAAAGCTGTAAAGTTTAGTTGCCAAGGAATAAGAAGAGAGCAAATTTATACATGAAGTTTCCACAATCAAGGAGAGCTTGCATGTAGCTTGATCTCCCATCTTGCATTTAATCCCATTTGTACTTGAGCTTCTGTGTGCTCATTAAGTCCAGTTTAAGGTACTTCAGATCCCAGATGTTGTTCATGATGAGAAAAATTCAATATTGCACATGGAGATCCCCATTCACCCAAAACACATCCATCCCCTCAAGTCCCTAGAAAACAAGGCTGCATCACACTTAGGAACATTAGGACTGGGGAGCAGCTAGTTACTTAATGGCAGCTGCATTCCAAAACTTACAAGGTGATAATAGACTCTTGTTTTTCTTTCTTTTGGCCCAGCAAGTTCCTCTTTTCTTCATCTACCATTTTTCTTTGAGAGATTTATTTTTTTTAATTTTTTTTAAAATTAAAGGGCACACAAAAGGGCGATCCACTCACTTGTGTTGGTTGATATTTGTGTACTTCAATAATTTGTGTGATTTTTTTTTTGTATTTTTCCTCGATTGGCTTTTGTGAGGCTTCTGATTCAATCTCACAAGTGTTCAATTTTATTGTTTTTTGGTCTATCTTCTGATTTTATTTTTCTATTGATTTTTATTGTTTGTTGAATAACATCAGGATTTTGGGCATCTTGTTTATGTTTCTTCATTTCTCTTCTTTCCTTTTACAATTATACATAAGATGAAGATGTTTGCTATGTATGTATAGGCACTTTCAAAGTCACGGGACGGCCAAGTTGCTTTTGTGATTTTTTCTAAATGTTTTGCATAGAAATGTTTTTTATGTGCTTCATTCTTTCTCCCCTAATTGACCTTTCAACATTAATTACTTTGCTTTTCTTTTTTTTTTGGACTCTCATACAAGTTTTTGAAAAATTAGTGGATTTAGAGTCTTTGGATTGCTCACAAGCCCATTAATGTGTCCACATGTTTCTCTCCCCATCTCTCACGAGGGGTCAACTTCACAATGCAGATCCAAATATTTTCATCTCCATTGCAAAAAATGTAGGGTTCCAATGTTTTGTGAGAGCAAATCCACGTCCTTCCACCACGTTCAATCTTCTCATCAATGAGTTGACATCGTGTTATGAGCTAATGGCATTCGCACCTTTCCTAACAAAATCATCGCTAATCCCACCCAAATAGATTTAGTTTTTTGAATTGTTTCATCTTGTAGGGTTAATCATGGTCAAATCCTTCTTTTGTTTAATCCACCATTGTTTCTTCCCCTGGCCATAGAGATATTTAGGTGCTTACACCAACAAACAAATTTTTTTTTGCATTAGTGTATTAACATGGCATGGTCAACAAAAAGCACCAATGACCCTCCTTTGGAAGTTCTAAGTGCTTTCTATAAGCAAAGAACGTTGATAGTCTTTAAAAATAAAAAAAATGCAAGTCGATTTTATTTTGAGACGCACCATCACTATAAATGAAGATTCTACTAGGCTTCTATTTTTTCAGGTTTCATTTGTTTCTCAAGGGATATGTTTTTCACAACTAATGGGGGTTTTGGAACATAATTTATTCCCTTGACCCTTTGTGACCCACTTTGGGCTTTTAGTTGGGACTCTAATCATCTCCTTGTCTTCTTCATTCCTCCCTTTGTTGGATGCTTTGTATTATAGAGCTTGCCAGGGTTTCATAAGTAAAGGCTAGTTTTGGAGACCGAAGTGAACCAACATTGATAAACACACCACCGTGGATGGATGATGGATGAACATGACATTTTTTTTATTAGGTTCTCATTGTATATCTAACCTTCCCATAGTTGTGGATTCTAAAAATGTTCCAAGGTTCTAAAATCGGGCTTCATCTAACTAGATTAGGAACAATTAATTAATAATAATGAATTAAGAACAATGATGAAACAACAAAACTTTGGTCTAGTGCAAATCTAAAATTTAACAACAAATTAGTTTTACTTGCAAACATGGGTACTAAATCTAGTTTGTCATATTTATCTAAATCATATTTTACTTTTTTCATCTTGAGTACTTTTCACAATTTAAAAAAAAAGGTACCGAACGGAACCGACCAACTAACTCCTAAGGTAAGTTCCACCGTAGGGGAGGTTAGTTGTCGGTTTCCTGAATTCGCCCTAGACCACAAAACGGTGTGTTTGCCGTTTATTTTGTAGTTGATCAGACTATGCACCCCCAAAGAGCCGACCCTGTGCCAACACCACCAAAGAGACCGCACAAATAGTACTCATCAACACAACAAATCAGAGTGAATTTTATTTTATTTTTTATTTTTAAAAAATTGAACATAAGAGTTGGGGCCTCCATTATCTTGCATGTAGATCAACCGTCCAACAAGACTTAAGGAGAAACCAATAAACTTGTATTTATTTGTACCCTTGTGATTCCCCACTTTCATCCCACAACTCATGAAACTCATGTTATATTATTATTATCAGCACTAGATTTTTCAATGCTCGGGAGCACATCCCAACCATACCCACCCTATATATGAGCCTCCCTCTCTCTCTCTCTCTCTCTCTCTCTCTTATTGTCTATCGCATCCACAATATCAAACAAGGGGTGTGTCACATTGCCATTTACATTTTATATATATATAAGGGAGAAAAAAGAATTAGGGAAAGTCGAATATTTCACCAAGGCAAGGCCAACAAGTTCTTTCTGCATTGCCAATATGAAGTATGATATCCTTTTTCTAAACCCTAAACCCTAGGATTACTTACTCATAGCTAAGGAGCAAAACCAATTGATCCCCAACACCTTAATCCCCAACACACCATGTGATTGCAATTGCATGTGATGAAACAAGGACCACTCCAAGATTAAGTAACTACTAGTGTGGCATGTGTGCCATTGAGCACCTATTCTTTTGGTTATGTGAAATTCAATTTTTTTGCAACAAAATTGGTGTTTGATTTATGTATTTACTTTAGTGCCAAAAATTTACCTCCAAAATTCAATAGCTCCTGCACTATTTCTTTTGTAATTTTCAATTTTGAGTTGTTGCTCAAGTAGCCATCATCCATAAGTATATATATTTAGCCAAATTTGACAATATTAAAAACGTGAAAGTAAAAAAATTTAAACACACTTCCATTTTGCAGGCAATTGTGGCAAATTTTAATATTAAAAAAAAATCATTTTATGGCAGATTTTTTTTTTAAAAAGAGGAAAATTTTGTACTTCTCCACAATGTTTCCCACAAAATTACAAAAAAATTGCCACAAAAAAAAAAATTGCTTCTCTTACATGGCAAGTCTTAAGGATAACAAAATCACCTCAATGAACCCTCTACTAGGTACTCACTCACCAAGAAGGCCTTTTCTCTAGCCCTACGTTAAAAAAAACACAGCCCGAGCGAGCCTAGGATTTGAGATATTTCAACCCCACAAAGCAAACAAACGAAACAAACAAACAAACAAACAAAAAACCTTTTTTGTAATTGTAAGACGGTAGTTGTTGTCGTCTGATGAGTCCAGGATACCTACTAACCAACCCCCCATCCGAAACACCCCTTCCGAAGCACCAGTGCCGAGGACACTTTTGACACAGAATAACCCCCTTGACATCATCAGAGACTACACGGTTGCCCGTCCGCTTGCCCTGCTCATGCCTTTGTCCGTGACAACAAGCCTGCCAGCATCAGGAAATTATTAGTACGCCGATTGTTGCACCCGGAATGTAGACAAGCTGGGGCCGGCCTCTTCTCCCCCCCCCCACAAAAAAAAAAAAAAAAAAAAAATTAATTTTTTTCATCAAATTTCCAGTTTCCTTGATTGGTCGGAAGTCAGAATCATCTCCTATTGTTAATTTCCGACTAGTAATTGGTTGTGCGGCATGGCTTTTTTTTTGCCCATACTGATCCTTAGCAGGACCCACACCGGACACTATCCGAGAAAGAAAAAAAAAAAAAAAACTGGGGAATTCAGATCGTGTTGAACACCCAATTCCATTGACTCAATGACAAAAGATGATACCTCGGAAATCGGGTCTCAACTTGAGGCACGAGAACAACTAGGGAACGGTGTCTAAACTACTGGGCCGGCCCGGAATTTCCTCCTTTGAATGACCTTCCTGGTGTTGAGAAGGGGGGGGGGGAGATTACAGGAGTCGAGTGTGGGCCGAACCCAACTTTGGCAGACCCAACCGACATTTTGAGCAAAAAATTCTGTGGCCGGTATTCACCAATGTGACGGACGATGGGTAATATCTGGTGTTCAGGCAACCAACAGTGACAAATCCTTAAGCCTAGGGACTCGTGAAGAAGCACAAGTTATCAATCCTCAAACCCTAAATTTTAATTTCACTTCAGCAAATTATGAATCCTCAAACCCTAAAATTATAGCAATTTCATTCCAATAGGTTATCAGTCCTCAAACCCTAAATAGAAATTTCATTCCAGTAGGTTATATCAATCCTCAAACCCTAAATAGAAATTTGATTCCAGTAGGTTATCTCAATCCTCAAACCCTAAATAGAAATTTCATTCCACTAGGTTATATCAATCCTCAAACCCTAAATAGAAATTTCATTCCACTAGGTTATATCAATCCTCAAACCCTAAATAGAAATTTCATACCAGTAAGTTATCAATCCTCAAACCCTATAGAAATTTCATACCAAGAAATTATCAAACCTCAAATCCTAAATTTTAATTCGATTCCAATAAATTATCAATCCTAAAACCCTAAATAAAAATTTCATACCAGTAGGTTATCAATCCTCAAACCCTAAATAGAAATTTCATACCAGTAGGTTATCAATCCTCAAACCCTAAATAGGAATTTCATTCCAACAAATTTCCTCAAACCCTAAAATAGAGATTTCTTCCCCCAATAAATTATCAATCCTCAAACCCTAAATATAAATCTCTTCTCAAAATTATCAATCCGAAAACCCTAAAAATAAAAATTTCTTCCCACCAAATTATCAATCCTCAAAACCCTAAATCTATTTACAATGCACAAAGTCTTCACTGACAGGGCAGAGAGAGCCAACAAAATGGAAATGATTTACTGAAAACAAACCCTATATGTTTATTAGAGAGAGCACAAACTGGTGGGAAGTTTAACTACATTATGGGTATACTATTCATTGCCCTTACTCACTTCACTCACTCCCTGGTCAATCATTTTGGAAGGTAACCTAAACAATAACTTAAGTCCTCTCATTAGTCTCTTGCCAGTGAGTGAGTGAGTGAGTGAGTGAGAGTGAGTGAGTGAGGAGGTGCCCTTTGTAGGTACTATTATTTATTATTAAGCAAATATCATAATGGGGTCTAGTTGATTATGGATGAGGTTTCCCAAATGTGCCAGAAATTATTCATTAACAGAGAAGAAAATTAGGCTTGCAAGACCCTCACCATATACTCTAGTTAAAATGGGACCACATCAAGGTTTGGAATAGTTAGTTAGTTAGTTAGTGGTTCTTGCATCACAAAAGACCTTCTTCAGTTGTCAAGCTTCTTTAGGGTCGTAGCTTTCAAACAATGGCCCCGAGCTCTAATAATCTCTAGCCAAACTTAACCCCACTCATGGCAAATAATTGGTTCAAATAATAAGCTTCAAATCCAACCTTGGGGAGGACTTGCCTCATCATGTATGAGCTTATTAGTCTTGCTTTGTTATTTCATCATCCTTTGCTTGATTTTGGCTGAAGTGTTTTTGTCAACGATTTTTTTGCAAGTGTGTAATCTTTGAATCTAACAATTGAATTCATAATCTCATTCATAGATGAATAGATAAATCAAATTTTTAACTAAAGGCTCGAATACAAATTTAAAAAAATAAAATGGTTGTAAAATGTGCTTAAGCTCTTTAGGAGTTAGGGCTCATTTGCTCTATTTCCCCCCCCCCCCCAAGGACTCAGAGACCAACTCTAGGGTTTAGGATTTAATGACAATTTCACCCAATTTTTTTTCAAAATGACCTCACTAGAATTGGGTTGGCAATATTTATGCATAACATCTAGCATGGCTTAAACCCTATACCCAGAACCCATTAGTCCTCACAATTATGAGCTTCATCTGGCTATACCAATCCACTGAAACAAGGGGTGTGTCTCACCATGGCCTTAACATTTACATTAACAAGTATCTTAAGGCAAAAGAAGAATTATGGAAACTCAAATACCTATTTCACCATGCCAAAATACACCTAATCTTCCAAAGAAAACCCTCTAAAAGAAACCAAAATCCTTCAACATTATTATATAACTCTATAACAACTTTTCTCAAGTTTCAACAGAAGCCAAAATATCAACTTTCAAAAACCCTCATATAATAAAAATAGACCAATTATTATTATTATTATTATTATTACCTAGTAGTGGCCAAAATCCCTTAAGCTATTTTATACTCTATAATGAATCTAAACACAATATATCCTTGCCTTGCCTGGGCAGTAGGGAAGGCCAATAAGCATGAAAGCTATGATTTCATGCTCCAAAGATGGGGCCGAAGATGCTGGACATTGAAGTATTCCATGGAAGCTTTAAGCAGTGAACATGTGTGCACACACACACACAAAGAGACATATACTGCAAAGGCAGTTGAAGGGTTTATCACACGCTCCTGACAATATACACATTAGTAAGCCAAAGAACCTGCTTCAATTGCTTCCATGCTTCGAAGCATTCAATAGGGGTTCGTGGCCTTCAGGAAGGCTGTGCTCATTCATCATTAAAATCATAATAAGTTTGAGGCTGAAAGAGTCTTCATAGGGTGCAACACACACTACTAGGGCGTAATGCTCATAATGCTCATATAAACTACCACAGAACCGACAAATTAGAAAGCTGGATGATGCTCATATTTACTACACATAACCGACATTTGGAAGCTGGATGATGCTCATATAAACTACACATAAGCGGACATTTGGAAGCTGGATGATGCTCATATACTCCTCATAATCGACATTTGGAAGCTGGATGGTGATGCTCATTTACTCCTCATAATCAACATTTGGAAGCTGGATGATGCTCTTATAAATCATAAGAGACATTTAGAAGCTGGTTGGCAGCCTAACAACACACACGGATTTGCAGATTTTTTGTCATAAGTTGTTAATTAGCACGGCAAATATTGCAGGTCCCCCTGGACACTATGAAAAAGCTGATATGATGGGTATCAAAATTTAAGTTACTGTTCTTTTCATTTGTGCCAAATTTTATTTATTTATTTATTTATTTTTATTATTATTATTAATTAAGTTACCTTATTTTAGAGTAGTGGATGATGGCTACAATAAAGCAAACAACACCACAGTAGCCTAGCTAGTGTTTTTCTTAAGGATTTTTTTTTGTGATGTAGCCAAGGTGGCAATCATTCGGAAAATAATTTAGCCAAATTTGGCTACATACCAGATTTGAAACTTCTGAAATATTCAAAGTCCTTTGATATATTCTTGGCTATGCTACCACTGGAACTACAAAAAACATCTGGAAATTTTGATTTTTTTGTTTGTTTGGGGCAAGTTGTTTTGCCAGTTTTATTTAGTGGTTGGACTTCACTTAATGCTCAAGCCTTCTTGGGACACTCACTATTGATGCTACAATAAATAAAAAATTCAAAATTCAAATATTTAGAAAATGGGGGAAAACAAAAAATACTAGTGGTAATTTCATATTGAATTTCCTTTTTGAGCAAAGATAGATTGGGCAAGCAAGCAATCTACAAAAGCATCATTCTTCCATAATAATTAGAGAAGATATTCAATATCTTTGTATAATTGTATTTAGTGTACCTTGTCCATTAGCCCAAGTGTGAACTGGTTACCCAATTAATTTTTCCTTCCAAAACCACTTTTTGTAATTTAATTAACTTTCTTATTAAAAAAATTAAACTCAAAATTCAATATCTCATGTACCTTAGGTCTAAAAAAATTCAAATCACATTCATTAAATCCTACTCATTAAGGGCTTTCCAATAATATCAAGAACATTCCCCAAATATTCATTTATTTATTTATTTAAATTTTTTTTAGTAAAAAATTAGTTCAATATTCCATAACTTTTCCACGGAAGGTGGAAGCATTGTGAAAACCAACTCGGCTCACCCCTACTTATTATTGAGGGCTTTCCAACAATACCAAGAGCGTGGCAAGAGGTTTTTAGAAATACCAAGAGCATAGCAAAAAAAAAAAAGCATTGTGGTTCGAGAGATCTTAACATGAGAAACAAAACAAACAAACTATACCTTCCCTTCATAGATAGGTTACATTAGTTAGGTTACATTAGTTATAAGACAATAATCCAAAAATTCAAATAAGTTAGTATCCAAGATGCAAAAGAAGAGTACACTTGATTCACACAAACTGGAAGTTATAAGAATAAATATTGTTTTGTATGGTTTGCTTGATTTGTTCGTAATTTTTGCAAAGAGATCCATAAAAACCTACCACTTCATTTCGAGCACAAATATCAAAGGAAATTGACCATTATATCATGGAAATTAAGATGTAAACCAGTCTTGGGAGGCTATTAGAAATTGCACTAAACACCCCACCAGTCATCAGGATGGGTTTTAGGGTTCATAACCGTAATCCTTATATATATATACATATACCCATGATTTTTTTAAAAATTTGAAAAACCCAATTGACCCCCCTCCCAAAAACTGCCAATTTTTTTGCCAACCCTTTCATATTGGAGGCCACTGATTTTTTTAGGGTTTTGAAATAACCAGAACTGGTTTTTTTATTTATTTAATTAATTAATTAATTAATTAAAATTTTTATTTATTTATTTATTTATTTTCCAAAATCAAAGAACCCAGGCCAACACAGATGTGAACCCCTAAACCCTAAACCCTAAACCCTTCAACTATTATGTCATGTTATCTTCATGCATATGTTTACTTTGAAGAAATGCCAAATTCAGATATCAAATCTAATTATCAACTTCATTAATTGTCATATCTCTTGTGGGATGATTTCCATCCATGCCACAACACAAAAATGAATAAAATTTTTAATTAAAATAATAGATAATAAATAATAAATAATAAATCTTTTTTTAAAAACTTATTATGTCCATTTGTATGTATGCAAGCACCTAGTTTGTACATCCATGTCCTCAAAGTTGCTGACAATTATTTTAATCGGTATATTATTTCGAATTTGACAAATATTAAATACAATGCGATTAAATTTTGTACTTTACTTGCAAATAAGGATCAAAAAACCAAAGTAAGCACTTTGATTTAAAGTCTAACTAGTGATTTTTTTTTTGGTGGCAAATTTTTCTCCATTTTGCAAAAGGTATTTTGAAAAAGCAAAACCTTCTGTGAAAAATTCCCCTTTTTTTTTTTAAAAAAAAAGCAAATTGCCAAAAAAATGAAACTTTTGCTTTGAAAATTGCCTCAATTGCCTACAATATGAAAGGGTGCTTAAGATTTTCTACTTTCATATTTTGAATATCACCAAATTTGGCTAAATGTACTTATGGATGATTGTCACTTGAGCAACATCACAAAATTGGGAAAAAAAAAATTTCAAATACCAAACACTAAATCTAATCCTTGAGAATTAAAAGACAAGAAATTTCAGCTAAAGTATCAAAATCCCTTGAGCAAAAGACATGCTCAAGTAGGGTTTAGAGAGGACATCAAAAGCAAGAAGGATGGCAAAAGGTGTTGATGTGTTACATTAGCTAGTGAGAGCTTGATATCATTGTGCTTAATGATCAAGTCTGTCTTCATTGCATGGACAAAGAAGGAACCTCAGTAGAGGTCATGGTGCTAGGAACATTGCAATGTAACCGAAAACAGTATCTCCCCACACATTGCTCAAGCAACATCAGAATCCACTCTCTAATGACATCCATGAGGTCTTTGACCTCGGGCCATGACTAGGAAGCATTTCTTTGCTGATGAATTCCAAAATTTCAACACATGTCGAAACATTGACAAACAGTTGCAATGACATGTAGTCTATGCAAATGCAAAGAGAAAGCCTGAAGAGCATTGAAAGCCCACCTCCTCAATTTTCAAACATGTTTATGACTTAGATCTGAAGAGTTGTTGGCAGTTTCATCACTACCAAGAGAGACATACACAAACAAGACCCACCATATTTGTGATCCCACCACTCACATGCATGTGAGAAAGAGCTTACAGCTGCCTTGATCTGTAAGTGCTGCCTTTGTTTCTATCTGGTGCACTCTGGGAAGAAGGATGGTGTACTGCAGTTTAGTGCCATTGTGGGTGCACACAGACACATAGCAACAAGCTCCAAGCCTGGTCAATCTCCTCCCTCTTCTTCATGTGGTGGTGGAGATACTGCTTTTATAGTCGAGAAAGGAGTTGCAGATTCTGCACATGACAATTGCAATTGCTGCACAATGCACTCCAACTGTGGCATTCCACGAGACCACATCACATGATGGCATCTCTTTGAACACACTCCATGATCACATCTCTTTGAACACACTCCAAGCATCCTCCATGCTCCCACATTTTACATACATGTCTACAAATCTGGTCCCCACAAAGATACTTGAATCCCATCTGCTTTGAATGATCTGCTCATGAATATACCTGCCCTCTTCAAGTGCGCTGGCACATGCATTATTAGCACCCCCACAAAAGTAACAGAATCTGGCTGCAAAACTTCCTGTTGCATTCATGAAACAATTCCAGCGCCTTCTGCCCTTGCCCACATTTCACACTGTGCAAATATCATGGCATTCCAACAGACCACATTTCGAGATTGCATCTTCTTTTTAACACCATCAATGCTCCCACATTTTTCATGCATGTCAACCAAGCTAATCCCACAAAGACATCAGTCTCAAAACTGGTTCAAATGATCTGCTCATAAACATAGTTACCCTCTTCTTCAAGTGCAAGAAGGGTCCTATCACATGCATTTGGCATCCCACAAATGTAGCATTAGGGTTTGTTTGCACACCTTCTTGTTGCACTTGTTGAATATAGTTCCTGTGTTGTCTGCCCATATCACATGTGCCAACATCATCATCATCATGAAGGTCCAAGTGACCAGAAGCGAGATGGTATCTTGATGAACAGGTACTCTTCAAGTGTCGTCCATGCTCCCACATTTTGCAATACATTGTCAATGAAGGCTATGTACACCCCACAAAAATCATCTGACATGCAACCAGTTTGAAATTCATGAATGGATGCCTTAAACCCTTAAACCACCATGGGCTCTCATTGGCCCAAGGACTTCATAAGCTTTCATAGTGTGGATGGAAACTTTGTAGCTACTTTCTACATGCATGAAAAGAAGGTGTCTCGATTCTCACACAAGATGGTTACATCTGGTCATCACGCAACTCTCATCAATTACCTAGTCCATGGCATAAGCATTTGTGTGTAGTGGTAGTAGCTAATGTTGAGGTTCTGTATGAGTATACACTAGCCCTAAGCACATGCAAATTCCATTAGCTTGTCATTAGCTTGCAATCCAATAGATGGTGGACCCCCCAACTCCAAGCTAACAAGCAAGCTTCCCAGGAGCTTGCCATGGGCACAAACCATAACCAAATTTGTTAGCTAGGTCCTAAAAACATGGGGAAGATAAACTCATATGCAGGAACTTTTGTTTGTTTTTTGAGGTTTCAATGAGTTGAGTTTCCAATGACAGTTTCTAGAGACAACAATGAAAGGTGGAAAACTTCCAAAAATAATGAGCTTTTACTCAATTCCCCTACACAACGTTGGTATGGATTTTTTTTGCAAGTCATGGATGTAAGTTGTTTACAAACAACCTAAAAACTATGAGAATCTCAAACCTTGTCTTCAAAAGAAAAAACTCAAAAGACCTATGTTTTTTGTAGCTTGGATGCAAGCTCCAAATTCACACCATTTTGTGTAAAATAACCTCAATTGGCATTCAAATTGGCACTCAAATTGCAAATAAAATCAAATATTTATTAATAAACTCATGGAAGTTGATTTGCAAATCAAATCATTTAACAAAACCCTAGTCCACAAATGTAGGAAATGAACTACCTATCACTATTAGTTGCCAAGACCAATTTCTTTGGCCTTACTGGAAACAAAAAAACAACAAAGGAACCTAAGTGAACTACCAAAAATAGTAACAATTTGCAATTAACTTTGTAACATCTATATTTTGATTCTCTCGATCATTTTATTGAGTTTCTCAATTTCCTTCACACTAGTGGAAATTCTTTGATAGCACTAGCAAATATCACTAAATTTGGCATCCATTTTCTTCTTCTTTTCAACTTCTTGTTAGGTTGATCTTGGACACTAAACAATTTGCATGCCTTAGTCCTTGGTATATCAAAACTAGAAATTGAAGGTACAATCCCATCTCCAAATGTAAGAGTTTACATCACAAGGGATATAAGAATTTCTCACGTCTTGGAATATATCATCTTCATCAAAAAGACTCACAACTTCAATCATTTTATTAATAGTGTGACTATTTAATCAACACCTTGCAACACTCCATTTATTTTAATAATACTAGCACACATAATCAACTATTTCATATCAAGGCCAATCTAACAATGGAACGCTTGCATCAACAATTGCACCATTAGTTTTTTTCTATTTTCAAACATTTGACTTTTTTTCATTTTGTTGAATTTGTATTTACATTGGCCTCAAATACATTACACATCAATTAGAAATGGTTGTTCATGGATGAAGTAAAAATAATCCCAGTTTTTTATTCATTGCATAACTACCAATTTTTCTTCAAATTTCTTGAAAAACAATGCAAATGCTAACATGATTCCAAAATCTCCTTGCTATGGAGTCTTTCCTTTCAACTTGGACCTCATCTTTGTCATGCACATTAACAACTCCACTATTTGCATCAAAGAACATCTATCCAAAGCTAAGATGTTCGTGTAGTTCGAACACCTTTTATTTTTCAAATTCCTTAATGGTTATTGTGAGAGAAACCTACTACAACCTTAAACCTGTTTTATGGTGCAATTGTGGAAGATGGAAAGCAAATAATGATGATGATAAGTTGGGTAATTTTGTTGGTTATGTTGTAAATCATAATAATTGTAAACTTTTATCATTGCATTACAACAAATCATGGCTTTTCAAAATGTACAACTTGACTACCCTATTCATTTTGACTAAAAACTATAATTGATTGTAACAACCTTTTTTAATACTAGTCAACATGATATTTAATCAAATATAAGAAAAAATGAACACTTCTAATTAAAAGGGACAAGGGTATAATAAAATAAGACATGTAATCAAATAGGACATGTATTCATAAAATTTGAAAAGAAATGTTACATATTTATACTTTTAAGTTGTGAATAAATCCTATATATGTAAATTGGTAAGAAGTTATGGTAGGGTAGGTGAAAAGGAAGTTTATAACTTAGGGTAAGTAGCATAAGCAAGTAGGTAAGCAAATAAATACATAATTATTATTTTTTGTGTTGATTTTTAGTGTTGGTTAAGTAGGTAGGAAACTAGGGTAGATAATTAAATATGGTAGTTTAATTATTAACTAGATAGGGTATGAACCTAAACAATTAATTGATCTTTATTTGTGGCATTAATATTTTTAAAAATTAATCATAAATTAGAATTACAAATCCCATAAGTAGCCTAATATAAATAACATAAGTTAAGCTAATGCACTACCTACATTAACTAGGCTCGTATATTTAATATATCTAAACTAACATATGTAAATGTATAGCTATGGTAATATACCTAGTATGCCCACATGTTATTTAGGCTTAGGTTAGTGATATTAAACCTAACATGGGTTAGTATAACATATATAGGTACTAAGTATACTAACTTAGCTTAGGTAGCTACCTAACTTAATATAAGTACCTTAAGCTAATATAGGTATAAGTTAGTACATATAAACTAATGTAAGAAGTTGAGTATAGTTTAGGTATGTAAGGTTAATATAGCATGGTTTAGGCTAGTATAGGCTAGTTCTTACCTAAGTTAAACTACCTTACCTATCTACCTATGTAAATAGTGTAAAAGAATTGAACATGTTCATTACAATATGTTCACAAAAAATTTACCTTATGAAGGTGGTGGTGCAATGGTAAAAGACTTGACTCCTCAATTTGGAGGTGAAAAGTTCAAATGCTCACACTTGCAATTTAAGCCATTATCTTAATGGCTTAACTAACCTAGGCTATATGTTAGCCTAGGTAGGTAGATTTTTTTTGCATTATTTACTAGGGGTAGGTAGGTAGATCAATAAATTATTATTATCTTGGGCATTAATTTTATAATAATAATAACAAACTACATATTTTCTCATTACTCAGTCTTATTTGAAAGTTTTAAAAACCCAATAAAAAACATGGTAAAAAAAACCTAACCAAGAAAACTTAATCAAATTGGACATGTCCAAATCAACGTGCCCAATATGACTAATTGGTCAAGTTGGCAAATGTCACTTTTTGGTTTTTTTTTTAAACCAATTTTTTTGGTCAAATAAATTGTGATTTGTTTGTAGTGTCATTTGTGGTAATTGTAGCATGTTAAATGAATGAAATGTTCATGGCTAACCAATTGTTCATTTTAATTTGAATTGCCTTGGAAGTTATCAACAAGGTCTTTTATATTGGCTTTTATCTAGTTAACAAAAATTCATCACCCCATGAAAGTGTTCATTTGGCCAAGGTTCTTGATTGTTTCCTTAATGACCTACTTTGATAATGCCCTATCATCTTTAAATCAACTAGGGAAAAACACCTTTCATAGTGGACAATGATCACAACATTACCCGTGTTTGAATCTCTATAGTTCCTTAAGATTTTAACTATGATGCATTTGTCTAAAAACAATTTTGTTTTGAAAGGTTTTTTTCAATTTTTTACAACTAAACTAAAAACAAATGTGACAATTGTGAAGGCAATTTTTTTTTTCAAACAATGTGTTAATAATAATCAATGAACCCAACTCCTTTGTTCTAATTCCTTCACATTTGGTCTCCGCATCCTCCCCATTATATCGATGCTAAATAGTTTTTTATATGTAGACATGTCATTTTGTTGTTGAATGCTAATCATTTTGTTTCTTTCTAAAACTATGGCTTTTGGATCATAGTTTTCATTTATGATATGAGTTGTTTTTAGTAAATAAATTCTTTTAAATCTTGTGAGGACTTAAGAAAAGATTAATTTGGATGTTTGATAATAGGTTCAAAAGTGTGCCCAAGGATGCATGATGGAAGTGTTGATAAATTTTTATGAATGGAACAATATGCATGGTAGCATTTGCACTTGTGACAATTTTGACCTAATGCATTTGAGTGGTTATTGATTGCAATATTGAAGTCTCCATATGGTGGGAAATTAGAGCTTTTTAATCCTTTTGAAATAAAGTTTTAGTTAAAACACATACACTTGCATTTGTGACACTTTTGAATTTGATTTCCCTTGTAAGTCTCATGCACAATCATCTCATTGTTGTTTTTATCTTGCTTGAGTTTGGTGCTTCATGATTCAACTTCATTTTAACACATACATTTCCACTTCAATTAGAATGCTACAATTTCACATTGATGGTTGTTTATGTCTTTTAAATTATGTGCATCTTTCATTTCACATCCATTGTGTTATATGGACACAATCACCTTTCATGTGCATGTGTGCCATATGTGTGTGTAGGCACTTTTTTTTGTTATGTCTTGCTTTGTTAGAAAATTCTAAGAATTATGGGCTATGTGATGTGATCTAGTTATTCTCATTGCTATTAAATGTTGTCAAATCAAAAATGTCTATGGTATTGTGGGGGCTTAAGCATATTATGTGTTTAAAACTAGATAAGAAAATCTACTAGAATTTCCAATGTCCCAAGGGTAGGATCATTAATTGAATTTTTTGTTAGCCTAAGCCCCTTGGGGTGAGGCCCAATGGCTAGTATAGCTCAATGATTGTTTTTGTTTTTTTTTGGCAACAAGAATGTCTTATTTGCCTAGATTTTTTTTAATTAAAAAATATATTCTTTGTTCTCAGATTTTTTCTATGTATGTTTATGTATGGGCTTCCTAGAAATGCCCCTAAAATCTAGTGACAACATTTTTCATCAATACTAGTTGAGGTAGGACAATTTTAAGTTCCAAATGTCGTCCTTTGGACAATTCCAAACTATAATATATTTAGCTAATTCCCAAATAAAGAGGAACAAAAAGAATTTTTTTTTCAGCTTTGTGCCTTTTCAAAGATTCTTTTTTGAGCTATAGCCATGAACAAATTTCAATACCTTCTCAATTGCAATTTGCATCCCATTTTTCTTCAAGAAAAATTGAATTCAAACTCAATCAAATCCAATAATTTAAATTCAAATTAATAATTGGAATTGCATTCAATTTATAAATTCAATTCAATGCAAATCACTACACCAAATTTGCCAATTTTGCAACTAAGCATTACAGCTATGTCACAACTAATTCATAATTGTAAACAACAACATGAATTTCTAATAATTTTTTGCAACTTTGTACCAAAAAAGTTGATGATGACAAATAATAATAAGGGACTAGTTACATCAACCATATCAACCTATTTGTAATCCATTTTCAATTTGTATAGGAGCTTTGTTGAAAAAATATCAAATGTGGACTGTCATCCATTCATATTTTGATTGTTAATCCAATTTTATTTCAATTATTTTTAGATTGGAAAGTGATTTCATTTAACCTAGGTTGTTTCATACCAATTATATTTTATCATGGTCATTGGATTTTTTTTTGTGCAATGAATTAAAATTAACTAGGTTGTACAAGTTGGTTGGATTGGACCAAATTTGATCACAATTTTTTTTTGTAGGTGATTGATTGAGAGCAATTGGGCTAAATAAACCAATTCAATTGAAGACATGAAGGGATGTTGTAGGACATTGATAGAATATTTTTTTTGTTAAATGTGTTAATCCCAAATGAAAACATGGATTTGCATTCAAAAGACATTTATGAATATTTTCATAGAAATAAAAAGATATATTGTAATTGCAAGTTTACTCTGTTTAGGTGAAGGTAGGTTGTATGATTATAATTTCATCATAGGTTATTTCTAACATTGAATACAATAGGAGATTACAAAGCCATATAAAATAAAGTTAGAGGACCAAGAGGATAATATTGACACCCAAATTGAATAACAAAAAGATAAGCAACTTCATTTTGTTGTAAATCAAGTTGGTTTTTACAAACATGTGATTCTTTATATGGAAACCTTTTAAATATAAGTGTATATATATATATAATTTTTTAATTAAAAAATTTGTGTCATGAAAAATTTCAAGTTTGGTATTGGAACATTCCTTGGTGATAATATGAATGTTATAGTAATGGGATATTTGTGTTATTTGTAGAATACCCAAATTGTGATGTTCACATATTTTCTAGGAAAATGTATCCCTCAAGAAATGAGATATTGTGTGAAAGTTTCAAAACAAAGTTCATTTTTGTACATGTAAAATTGGCACATTTTACTTCTTGTAATGTTAGTAGTGTCAATTCTAGAATAGGCACCTCTATATGTCATAGGGCAATATGTACTTAGAATGGGCTTGATAGGTCTTGTCAGTTGCCATAACATATGTATTTCAGTTGGAATGTTCATAATTTCATACCTATTTTCCCTTTAACACGTTCATATTGTTATCCAATGAAAACCTTGATCTACATTCCCAAGTACACAAATCATACCAAAAACATATATATATATATATAGCCATTGGTTTGAAAGTTCTCTAGTTTGTAAATAAATTTTAATGTGAGTACAATGAGTAAATTGTTATGCAAATTTGGTCTAGGAACACGGATGACATACATATATTTCCTTTGTCTTACAAATTTGTAAAACTATGGTGAAAAATGGCAAAAACAAAAGTGGATTCCAAATTGCTTGTTTTTAACCTTAAAACTAATATGTTTCAAAATTCAGACAAGGAATTGAAGAAATCCAAGACTAAAAAAAACTGCATTTTTTGATTGAAAGTGCTAATGAAATTATTGGTTCAAGAACTTCAAGACATCACATGTGTTCAAAAGTGTGAAGGAAGTCAAAGAGTTTGTGTTGGAATATGCACGGAACAAAGTCACATATGCATGGAAACATAGTGGATACAATGCTTTCGAAGGGTGGCCTTCATCTGACCCAATGTACTAAATTAGACAAAGGAAATTAAGAAAGACTAGTTTTAGGGTTTAGGTGTTAGTGTATTGTCATGTGGGAAGGTATCTATGCCCTAAAACCCTAAACCCTAAAACTAGTCCATAGATAAACAACTTGGAGAGTTTACTCTTGGATTGATATGTTGTAATCCTTTCAATGCCTCAATTACAATGAGAATCAGATTTGGCATACCAAGGATGATACAAAGAGTCCAACTAAAGTTAATTTGTAGTTGTATCAAGATTAGATCTCTTTGGACAGAGCTTTTAGGTTATTGAGAATGGCATTTGACATAGATCTCTCATACAATGTGTTAACCCAACTTTCTCACATCGAAATTTCTACCGTTGCTTCTTCTCCAATCAGCAACAAACCACATGCTCTCATGAATCAGCAATTTTCTTGAGTTCCACACCCAAACCTATTACACTTCTGCTTCAAACATTACACCACATCACATTACCGAGACCCAATCTCCAACTTAATGCCCTTGACACTAGAATTAGTACAAACCGTAATTACCATCTCCAGGCATTGAACCTCAGAGGTTCATAGTTGCATCCATCCTTGATGAAACCATAGTTTTCCACTCTATAAGGTCATCTTCAAATACACTAGAAAATTTCTTGTACATCTTTGCATTTCAAACACAATGCACATTGTGAGACTATATTGACAACATGTTTGCATGCTGCTACTGAACCATATATGAAGGTGCAGCCTGTAGTCTCTGGAAACCAACCACCGAATTTGTTGGGCACTTTTGGATTTGCCCAGGAAAATAACTAGGCTGTGCAAACCATATGAAAAAACATGGAATTTAGCAAACCATATACAAAAAGATGGAATTAGTAAAGACACCGCTGTTGCCATCATCAAGTTTGAGACCGCATAAAACGAAGAAAAGACAAGTTGTACTTCCACCAACACCAGACAAGAAACAAAACCATCTCTCTCCTTCATGCCACCAGCAAAAACACCCAACTAATTCTTTGTTGGTCATAGATGGTGTCTGTTGTCACCAGTTGCAATCTGATGGAGTAGAAGGATCAAATTGTCTTCCTCATCAAAAGTACCAACTATATTTTTACCTTGCACCTCGTCCCTGACTACCTTGTGCTTCTGAGTATATTGTCCTATTTCAGACAAACATTCAAAGCAGAATTCTGAAAGTGAGGAGATGGGTCATAGTGACAACCAGTAAGGGGAGCGGTGCAATGAACAAACACACTAATGCTAAAGTTAGGCTTGTAACCAAGGGACATTAGTAAGAAGAGCTCACATTGCATGCAAACAAACTTCAGGTCTGAAGATCTTGTTAGATGTCAAATACAGACAGACATAGCAACATGGCCTCGCCAGTATCCAATATTTTTGGACAGCACTCAAGGTTTTCTCCTCAAACACCCATTTTTCTGTTTTTCAGTTTTGATGAGGGGCTGATGTTTAGAGCTTCTTTTGCAGTGTAACAAGAAACTTGGGGTTGGTAGTTTTTAATTTGAGCACTTGGGTCAAGGTATCCATCTCCCTTCCTCATTGCAATGATCCCAGCTTGCACCTCCCCTCATACCATTTTCAGGTAGCATGAATTGCTCTAATTTCTACTGGATTCGTATGTAGGAGTTTTCATGTAGAGGATTTATTGTTCACTGCTGTGCATGGGTACATAATGTCACTCTTTTAAAGCATCACATTTTTCCACATATGAACAAAATTCAATTTGCTCTTCTTACTTTGGGAATTCTCCAAACAAAAAACTTCAGCCTCTTTTGTACATTATCTATTGTCTTGGTCAATTTTTGTGTCTTGTCGACAATTCTGCTTCTCTTGTTTTATCTCTTGTTTGTTTGCATCTCTTTGGATCTCCATGCAACAAACCCTCACATTTGTGGCTCTAGATTATACCAAGGTTTATGTTCTGTTGGGTGATTCCAAAGCATGCTTAAGTAGAAAGAACTCTACCATCTCTTGTTTCTTGTTCTTCAGACATTCTGCATAGGGTAAGGCCCTTGGAAGCTTGAGCATTACAAATAAGTGCAGACCTGATTCTGGTAATTCCCTCATCCAAGGCCCTCACCTGGAATAAAGAATGAGGCAAATGGATGAGATCAAATCAAACACAAAACATGTAACCTTTCATGGAGTTCTCTTTAACCATTAGGCTTGCTTAGCTCAAATGCAGTGAAGCTGACCCTCACAAACCCAATGGAGTTTGAATGAGTAAACTATTTACTTTGATCAATTTAGCTATGCTTTTTGAGCCAACATCATGACTGAAGTTTTCCTGTTGCAGATTCTGGAAATGGACAAAAATGCACAAAACTTATGAAGCAGATTTTTGTATAATTGTTTGCCTGAAGTTTTCAGCAGATTATGATATACCCTCATCTACATGTCCCACCAGTAGCCATTAGGAATTCTTCAGTTCCCATTAGCCAGTAATGACAACTAGTCACTACCATTTATGATGAAGGTGATGGTCTGATACTTCTTCAGTGACACTCACAAGGTCATGACCACACTCACTCACTCCTTGACATGTTTGTTTTTCCCTTGGGTCTGAACAACTGACAGAATGGGTTACGCTTGGAAGTCTGTTATTGTGCAGTTTTGTTTCCCTAATTCTTGAAACAATTGACTTCTATGTATAGTGCTTGATTGCGGTTGGGAGGTGAAGAGTTGGGCAACATGATGAGTCCACCACAGCTAAACCTTATGGGCAATCTAAACAATAACGGCAAGCTAGGAGATGCACCCAACACATAATGGGCAAGGATGAGGCCACTCCATGACAGTAAAGGTCTGAGATGGTAGATTAAATAATTTCGAAGAAAAATCATGCTCAACAGAAATTTTTGCAACTATTACCGAGTGCATGATCATCAACAGAAGCTAATATCATATAAAAATGTGGTCAAGAAAAATGACATAATTAATCTGCCACGGTCCCAGGACCCTTTAATGTGCACCAAATCTACTTGAATTTGCCTTGTGCATTTCCTCTACACATTTTCAAAATCACAACTCCGAAACACATGCTTCAAGTCTCCTGGTCTGTTGTGTTGTACATGTCCAATTTCTTGATGCACTTCACACTTTCTCCATTGGACAAATTTGGTTGTGTCATGGCTGCTTGGGTCTTTTCCGAGCATCAGCAGCTCAGCATCTCCTTTCCAAACTATGAGAATTGTATGTTTTCTTTGGGTAAAAGGACTGGACCAGTGTTGTGCAGGGTATGTTAATAACCCCAAGTTCTGTTTTTGCCTTGTTTCTTTTCAGGGTTTAGGGTTTAGGGTTTTTTTTTCAGGGTTGTGAAAAGCACCTCTCTTGCAACAAATTCCCGAAAGGCCATAGACAACACCCCAACATGAACCCAAAATGTAAACATTGTAGTTACCCCTCATTAGTAAAGGTCTGGTCCAGAGTTGTGCGGGTCTCAGAAATGGCTCCAAACCCCGATCGGTTATCATGGCGGTTCTCAGAAAATCAGAGAACTGGTTTTGATATAGAACTTTGCATTCTTTTCATTCTGAAAAGGAATGGAAGAACTGCCCCCAAACCCATGATTCTTTGCCAGTTCTTTCATGAAGCTTGCACCAATTTTTTGTTTTGTAAATGCATGAAGAATACCAAAGTTTAGTGTGCACACCAAATGTGAATGAATACCACCATTTTTCACATGAAACATACTACCATGAAACACACTAATAACCTCCCCTAAACCTGACCAAGAAAAAATTTGATCTGCCCAAAGTTGTATCCCGAATGTAAAGTGAAAAATCGACAAGATCCAATCCCCAATTCCCCAAAGTTGCAAAACAATTCCACTCATGGAATTTCTGAACTTGAAGTGTAAGGGAGAAAGATAGGTCCAAGAGAGGCTTCCATTGTGTGAGAGAGAGCATGGGAATGAACAATTGCAATATCTGACTAGTTTTGGGCGGTTATTTGATTTTGGTGATAACCTCTGGTTCCAGTTTTTGTGAATTTCTTAAGAAATCAAAGAACAAAGAACATTTGCTTCTGGTTTTTTTGCCAAATCAAAGAATCAAAGAAACTTCGGTTCCAGTTCTCGAAAACTTTTGAAAAACAAAGAACCTTTGGATCCAATTATTTCAACTGGGCCCCTCAAGAACCAGGGGTTGTCCCCGAAGAGCTTTTCTAAAAACCCATCACTTTATGGAGTTTCTTTCACAAGTTTTTTTTTTAATTTTATTATTATTATTATTATTAAATTTTTTTATAATAAATTTTTAGTGAAATATGGTTATATCAGAACAGGATATTTTCTAAGTGTATTTGGAGGGCACCTGAATGTTATTTAATTTGTGATATGTAGTTGTCGTTTAGAGCTATTAGATCTATAGTTGTACATAGATGTTACAATTTTGAATAACATTATCGGTTATGTTCTAGAATGGTTACGAAGAGTTTACATAAACAAATTGATCAAAGTAACCAAAATCTGGATAGAAGTGGTATTCATACATTGAAAATGGTACTTATTGATAATTGATAAGATCACCACAGAAGTAGGTTCTAATTCACAAACAAACAAAGTTAATACTTTAAAAAGGATGTATCCAAATGAAGTTGCAAAGCATGAACAAATGTAAATCTTATAGCAAACATCTAGAGGTGTTAAAAATATGTTGAATTTATCGAAAGGTCTTTTTAATATACAAGATGCTACCAAAACTAAATTGCAAGATCCAATCACAAATGACGAATCAAGGCAATTCATCAATCTTGTATCAAATTTGGTTCAAACAAATAGTACCATGGGTTTTCAAAAAATTGGACCAGAAACATTTAATAAAGGTATCAATATGCAAACTATGAATCAACATCACAACAATGATAATGGATTGGTTGTATCAATGAATGTGCATGTGAACCAAAATCAATAAAGCAATGTTGCATAGAATAATCTACAAGTTGTATTGATGCAAACAAATGGATTCGCTTTGAGTTCGCTAATGTTCATATTTGAGTATTCAAGAAAACTATCAAAGTTAATGGAAAAATGGTTAATGAAGACATCATTAATATGTTGAACTTTAATTTTTTTGATAATATTTATAAGTGGGGGAAAAAAATTACATGATCATCCCAATTGTACTTTTGTAGAATTGGAATAATTTTATGTAAACGTTATAAAATGGAAAAGAATGACGAGCATATTTATTTGAATCTAAGGAATGTTAAGTAGGAATAGAAATTAGAGCCTGTCAAAGTTTGTTACGAACATATTTTAAATTAACTAATTGCTTACAAATCAAAAAGCACCCGATACATACATCCTTATTGTATTTAGAGTTGGACTACATCCATACATCTGACTTTTAACAACTAGAATAAAGCGGAAAACCTTAATTGAGCACAAGGAAAATGTGATTTGTGAAAAAAATGAACCTAAATTTTACAATTTCTTTTTGGAAATTCAAACAAACATAATGGAGTTCACTCAAACACTATAGATTCTAATTATAGTAATTGATATTGTACAAATTAAAATATGTAAAGCCCTAGTACAAAAACTTGTTGGGCCAAAAAAAATTTAATACCAAAAACCTCTTCAATTTTTGTGGCAAGAATAGTAGTTTAACTAGTCAAATCAGTATGGGTATCGATTAAGTATCCATGCCTATTCTATAACCAAATGGACCACAAATTTGTGGATTGCCCAAATAGATCTGAAGTATGGGTAGTTGTAAGCTACGGTGGCTCATTTTTTGTCCTTTTCTAGACTTTCTACAAAATGTAATTTATTGAAATGCCACAAATGCATTGTAAAATCATCAACTTGACAAAAATGATTATGGATTAAAGTTTCCAACTTGAATAAAAATATTTATTGAGGGGTGAAATTCAATATACATACACCAATCATATAATAATGTACTTTTAAAGTGAGCATATGACTATGTTTTGGGTTCTATATGAACATTCAAATGCATTTTTTATTATGATTTCATCTCAACATTTTTTATAAGGACTCAATATATGATACATGATGGTAGAATAAGGATTGAAAACCATTACAACAAAAACTTTAATCAACAAATAATAATGGACTTTTGAATGATAAAATTTGGACCTTACTTTCAAAAAGTCCCTATCTTGGTTTTTTTTTTGTTGGATTGATATTTTTTTCACACTAACATGTATATCAAAGAATTGTCTAGATGGGAAACCTCTCATATGGACTTCACTAGTTGATTAATCAGCACATAAGACGCACTCAAAATTGATTTTTAATTTTTTTTCCATTCTAGTATTAAAATATGAACTTTTGAGACTAGGATTTTCTGCTTTTGAGCCACCTTAACTTACATCTACCTATACAAGCAAACTTCAAATAAAACTCCAAAAATTATGGTCCAAAAATCATCACATTTCAACAACATTTCAATTAACATGGTTGTTGCATGTAGTGGTAATTGTCATGGCCTAGGATATTTTGGGATACTTTTGGCAATATCATGGCCTAGGATATTTTGGGACTAGTATGGTTCAAGGTTATAAAAGGAGATTGTCTGGGGAACAACTCTTCAACAGATCAACACCAGTTGATGGATCAATAAAACTTGTCTTGTCTTGTAATTCTCCACTTGTTTATAGCCGGTCCATAACAGTAATTCAAAGTCATGTTGTAGTAAGAGGACAAGTGTTCAAGGAACGTGAACCACTAAAGGCATGAACATTGGTTGATTAAAATTTAAAAAAACAATTTCATCAAATGTTTACCAATACCATCAAAGCAATGTAAGACGAAAAGATGATTAAATCAAGAAATCAACCTACATATTTTGATATTAGCCAGTTTGGATACCTATTACAACCTCACTTCCATCATTGGTACCTTTGTCTTTACTTATGTCAATGCAACCTTTAATACCTATTTCATCTATTGTGCAATTTGTAGAACATATTTTACAAGATATCAATCAACAAGTTCTTGATACAAAACATAGTAGGAACTGAGGTCAATTCATTAAGATAACTCTAAAGTTAAGACAATATTTGATTCAAAAGTTTTAAACCATGAAACCATCAATTTCAAAACTGATACATTAACATCAAGCACAATATTGATTAAACCCCAATTATGTTGATGTTGTCAAACAAAACATTGACAAACTTTTGGTTATATGGTTTATTCAACATGTGGAGGAAGTTTGTTGGTTATCACCAATCATAATCAACTATGGATTTGTGTGAATTTTCAAAAGTTGAATGCTCTAAGAAAGATCCATATCCTCTTCCATTTACAGATGAAATCCTCAATAGTGTTGTTGGCCACAAGAATATTCATTTATAGATTTTATTTTTTTGAAATTTTTCAAATATCCATTACACCTAAAGATTGATAGAAGATTATTTTTGTTACTAATTGGGGAGCATTTGTCTAAGTGATGATGTTGTTTGGAGTGAAAAATGGTCCACCAACTTATCAACGCATTGTAAACAAAACATTTCATGAATACATTGATTTATTCATGAAGATCTTTTTGGATGATTTTATTGTTTTCAATAGTATGGAAATTCATTTAGATAAACTATGACTTTGTTTTCTGAAATGTCATGGGTTTCGTATCAATCTCAATCCAAGAAATGCGCATTTATGGTATTTGTTAGCTTCATTATTGGATTTATTGTTTTTAAGGTGGGAATACTTTCTAATCCAAAAAAGATATTATAGGCTATCCTAAATATGCAAATTCCTATAAATCCTACATAGATTTAAGTATTTAATGGGATGGCTCAATTTTATACATGTTTCATAAATAATTTTGCATTCATTATGAAGCTTATCATTAAACTAATGCACTAATTCAAATCATTCATTTGGTGCAACGAATGCCAAGTTGCTTGGGAGGAAATAAAACACCAATATATTGAACCACCAATTTTGATCAATCCAAATTGGTAATTGGAATTCCATGTTCAGACTAATGCATTTCAACTAGCAATTGGAGCTGTTCTAACCCAAAAACTAATTAGCAAGTTTGATCAATTGATTATTTACTTTTTTTGATTATTGAATCATGTTAAATGTAATTATATGATTATCGAATGTGAAGCATTAACTATGGTACACACCTTACATAAATTTCAACACTACCTATTAAGTAGTTGAATTTATTTTATTTTTTATCACATGGCTCTAGTCTATTTGGTCAACAAACCCCAAGTTTTTAGGCATATTGTTGAATGGTTATTTCTATTATTGGAATATGATTTTTGCATGATTTATAAACCTAGCCAATCACATATGGGGTGAAAGCACACTAAGGTGTAGTATTTTTTTGGCATATGTGGAGTCCATACTAGTGTTAAAATAAAAGTCCATATACATTATAACATAATACGTTATATTGCACGTCATATGGCAAAGTAAAACAAATTTCATAAAAAAATTAGAGTTGATCAATGATAGATATTTTAATAAAAAGTTTACATTTAAAAATGAGAAGTTTAGTTATTAATTCAAATGAATAAAATAAAATTTCAAAAATCCATATTTTATTATATATCTCAACTTGTGATTTTCAAAATCTTTCAAAATTGTCTTCCTTTCTATCAATGGTAAAAAAAATCACTCAATTAAGCATTTTAGTAAATATAATGAATCCCTAATCATATGATACAACCTATGATGTAGGTTTTTAGCATTTCGAAAGTGCATTATGTTATGGGAACTTAAAATCCATTTTTGAAATTCGTATGATGCGATCACTTCATAAAATATATTAATTTGTTGAGCCAGTTTCACATCTTATTCATTTAATTTTTGTTTCATGGCCAATAATAAAATTGTGACAAAATTGTGTACTACATTTTAATGTGTTTTCACCTTATTGTTACCAATGTTTTATCCTAATTTATAAATTCAAAAGAGCAAATTAGTGTACTAGATCAAGCCATTTATGTTGCATTATTTTTATTATAACCTAAATGGTTAAACTTTATTTTTGAATTTTATAGACATGACATATGCATGATAATTATATTGTTGCCCAACATCAGCATTTGGCGTAGAAGGTTAAGTCTTTTATTATTCAAAATGGTGTTTTGTATCGATGGTCAAGATGATCGCTATGGAAGATGTTTATAACTTGTAGAAATATCAATTTTGTTACACAAATTTCACACATGAATGTCAAATGGTCATCTTTCTACTCATATTATAGCTTAAAAAATCTTGGATGTAGGTTATTGGTGCCCAAGTTTGTATCATGACTCAATTGATTATTGTCGTTCTTGTGATTTGTGTTAGAAAAATGGTGAATTATCTATGCAAAGTTTGGCAAAGCTTATTACCAATCTTCTTGTTGAACTTTTTAGCAAATGGGGTTTGAACTTTCTTGGACCAATTAAACCAGTAACCAATTACCATGAAATTGATATATCTTGATTGCCATTGATTATGCAACCAAATGGGTGCAAACCAAGGCCCTATGGAATATTGTTGTTGTTATAGCTAAGTTTTTGTATGAGTTTATACTTGTACAATTTGGTTGTACTTTGATCACATTTTTGTATGAATTTATATTTGTACAACAATTTTGGTAACATTTGATAAATTTGACTTGAATCCCATTTTTGTCGATATTAATAAATTAAAATTTCATTGGTATCTTGAATTTATAATTGATCGTTCTCTTAGATTTATACCTACTATTTAGTTAATTTAATCTAGGCAATGAGCTTACATAATAATTTTAATTACAAAATTGCATATATTGGACACGTTATTGTTTTCTATTTGATTGCCAATTGAAAAAGGAGTTCCATCACACATAGAGTAAAAATTGCAAACAATAATTTATTATTTGGAATTTTTGTTGCCTAGACACTCACATTTTATCAATTTGATTTCAATCACAATCACACATTCAAAAAAAGCACTTGAGGCTACAATTATCAATTCTCAACTTGTAGCAATTATGAATTGGCTTCAAGTAGTAATGACTTCATTTGCATGACATCTTATTGTCTATGTTTCACATCACCTTAAACAAATGGCAATGTGATTCAATAAGCAACTATTGATGTCTCCACACCAATTATGACACGCTCCCAAGTTCCTAGTTAAACCCAAGATGAATCTAAGTTACTCAAACAACGGAAATGTGAGGAACTCGGGGCACACTCCCAACTTTCAGCACTAAAAGAAGGTAGAAGGGCATGCTAAGGCTCCTAGATAAGACTAGGAAGAGTGACAAGATTTAGTTACTTATCAAACTTGCACCAAACCAACCAACAAGTTGGTTAGTTCACATTCTGGAGCACCTTTAATGCTAGGACAAATCACGGGCAACTCTGGATTCACAAGACTCACCACGGCTTGGACTCAGGGGAAGCCACCACCTTCCCCCATATAATATTTTTTGTGCCTCCCCACGACACCCACATCCAAATGGCTTTTTGTCCCAGGACTCCCAAGGAGGAATCCCAAAACTGCCACGGTTTATATTCCTGCAACTTTGTAGGACTATAATTCTTTGCTCAAACCTTCAATTGGGACAAGGTCCAAAGCAAAGTTTTAGCTTTTGTTGAGAGCTTTCCAACGGTGTGTCGCACTCCCCTTGCACGCATAAGGGTTGGGTCGATTCCCGACTTTTAGTGGTTGGGAGTCAAATTGCCAGTTTGACTCCTGGCCTTTCTTTTTGCCATAACTTGTGCTACATATGTCCAAATGGCTCATGCAAGCCCATTTTCGACATTTACACTTCGCCAACTTTCCAGTAATATAGAGAACGCCCCCATGTGAGGTGTTTTGACCCTTGGAATTGAACTATGAAGTTTCGAGAGTCCCGGAGGACTCCCAAGTCCCCATTTTCAGGAGTGTGAATCTCACCCTCACACTTTCTCAAAGTAGGGTTGCAATACTCTCTCCCACAAGAATACAAATGTAGTTGATGCGAAATAAATTTTAAAGATTTTTTAGTGGATTATTATTGGATCCCTTGAGTTCCAATGGGTCAAGAATGTAATGTGTCCATGATTTTTCCAAGTGCATTAGACAAATCCTTTTGTTGAATTTATTGAAAAATTTCTTTGAACATGGGAAATGCGAGAAGATGGACACATTGCTACTTGTGTTAGAAATTGGTCAATTTTTATTGACCAACACCTCAATTTTGAAATGTTTAATGTCTCAAATGAAGGTGATGTTAACCTCCTTGTGCTAGTAAAGTTGTAATCACCAAATTAGGATTAATCATTATTTTGTTAATGCTTATATTGGTATTGAATAGTGGGCAATTGTGAAAATGCAACATGCATATTAATTACGATTTACAACCTTATTACAAGTTGTTTATGAAGGTCACATATTTCATCAACAAAATTATTGTTACCTTTTCAAATGTTGATTAAAGAATTGTTGTTATTTGGTGCAACATTATGTTCACACAACTTGGTGGTGAGCTTATGAAATGGACAAAACACCAAAAGAACATTACAACTAGGAATTTTTGACCTACAAAGAAGACAATGATGTTCAATGCAGGACCAATTGTTTTCAACATATAGTTGTGTAAATGGTTTCCTTTAAATGTTTAACCATCTAAAGTTATGGATAAATCTTGACCTTATCATGGTGGTGAACCCAATACCAATACTCCAATGATGTTTAGTTTTTTCTTATTGAAAGCGAGGAAACAACACATGATATCATTGAAGATACCACTAATGTTGTAGAGATAAGTTTAGAGGAGTTTACTTTTTGAGCTAAAGCACCAATGCTTCAATCTATACCTATCTTGCCAATTTCACCTTGAGTATTGATTTGATCAATAACTATTCAATCTACACCTATGATTCATACTATTACATCTGAAATACCATAGGAAGAACCAACTCAAAAGTGTGCTTACACAAGGCAAATTATTTATTTAAAATTTGGACTATCATTATTTGATCACCAATTATATTATGCTAAAGCTACTGATTTACTGCCAACACAATAGGACATTGCTCAAAAAGTTCAACAAGTGGTTAATTTAACAACTCCATCATCAATTTGAACTCCTTTGCCAATTACAAAAAAATTAAGTCATTTTGACAATTTACATGAATTTGTAGATTTTGGTGCACAATATTGTAATGAATGACAAGTTATGTTAAATGATTTCATGAACCTTATAGTAGAGTATAACTTATTGCAAACCTTTAGAGAATACTCTTAAGGCAAAAATCCTAGATATGGATAGACAAATTCAAATACATTTTAATATGTAGAAAAATTATGAACATTAACTTTTTTAACTTATGAAAGAGAAAAATTAGAGTGCCACAACTATTGTGCAATTAGAAAGTAAGATCGATGAGCATGATACCTTTAAAACATAAATCAAAAGTTTCAAAATTCATTTGGTTATTGGGATCTTTATGAATAATTCGAAAAACTTAAAGTTGAAATGGATCAACATCATAATAAAGCAGTGCAAACCACTGATCAAATGCAACATAAGGAGGAGATTATAGATCTTCATCAATTTCTAGAACACCAATGTCATGAATTTGTTAAGTTTTCAATTGGTGCAAAATAACATGTAGGCGAACAAGTTAAGTAGATATCTGAATCATAGATTGCCAATGATCCATATCATGATCAAATACATAGTCTTCAAACCATGATGCTTGTGATGGCAATTCACTAATGGAAGGAGTACGATGATTTCTTTCTCAAGCAAGTTCTTGTTAACATTTGTATTCAGGCATTATAGTATAAACCTTCAAGATGGGAGGCCTAATGGGACAAATTACAAATCATCATCTAAGGTATGTTCAATGAAACATTTGAGTCAAGAAATGTAGATGAAATTTTCTACCACTGTAAGATTTTTTTTTATTTATTTCTTAGGCTAATCACATTTATTTGCCTTCATCTACGGGTCTAACTCCCTATCCTATCCATGAGTCAACTCAAATTCCAATGCAAGAATAACAAACTTCATCTATAGAACCACATACTAATATTGAGTCTAACCAACCTGCATATTTCAAAGGGGCTTGCATCTTCATATGTTTTAGTTACAGTAAAATATGAAGTTTTGGTTACTGCATGACAAATTCAATCTATGAGTACTCAAATAAGACCATAAGTATAGTTTATTCAAACAATAGCTCATGATTTATAATAGTTTTAAATTTTACTTAATTTGTTTATGGACTTTGAGGACAAAATCCATATTATTAGGGAGCTAAATGTTAAGGGGTGATTTATGATCTATAGTTGTCATTCAAAGTTGTTAAATCTATAGTTGTACATAATTGTTACAATTTTGAATAACTTTATTGGTTATGTTCTTACTAGTTAGTTATTGGTTATCATTCTTCATTTTTGTTCTTATATATAAGTACAAATGGCCATGTACTTGGAGACAAATGATTGTAATAGGGATTGTTTTTTTATCATTGTCATTGAAATTAATCAAGTGTTTATAAAGCTCTTCAATTTCCTTTGATTTAGAATTACAAAATATATTTTTTGTTTTGCACCAAAGAAAGTAATGTATATTGCATATAAAAAGATATATGTAAAAATTGTTTGGATTTGAAAAACTTGATAGGAATTGGAACATAAAATCGGTTTTTCCCACTTATCTATCTATTAAGGTAGTTTGTTAGTTAGTCATATTGAAATCTCCCAACCCATAGGCCACCCACTTGCTCACTCTTGGCATTGTTGGAAAACACTTGATGGATAGAAGTGCACTAAGGGGGGTTTGTGCAAAAGTTATTGAATATTGAACATATTTTTCATCAAAAATTCAATATAATCATAACTTTAAAACTTAGGGAAATTGGAGCTTGTTGTTGGCAAATTGTTAAATTTTTTTCAATGACTTACATTTTATGGAGGCAACTTTGTAATATTTAGACCTAAGGTGTAAGAGATATTGAGCTTTGAGTAAATTTTTTAGCTAAAAATTCAATTAAATTGCAAAAAACAATTGAAGGAGAAATTACATTTAGGCCAATGGCACAAGCCACATTAGCATATCCCCTTATTCAACAAACAAGGGACCTTCCAACTCTTCTTTATGAAGGAGAGGGAATTATAGGTTTAAAACATCCATCCCACTTGTAAAGAGTAGGTGTAAGAATCAATATTTTATGAGTTTGATTTTTTATCTCTATAAGGTCATCACAATGTGGGATGAAAAGGAGTCAAATGAAAACACTTTGGATGAAGACCTAATGGAAAGTGTTTCCTTCCACCAAAGGCAAAAGATGACAAAAGAATAATTAGTTGATAAGTACTCTTCTTCTTGTGTGGATATGAGTTTATGTAGTTGTTTGTTGCAGGTTAATGGTTATGAAAGATCTATGGTGTGCATTTGTGTGATTTTGTTTTGTATTCTTGATGGTTCTTGGTGATAGTGGGTTTGACGGAAATACTTCGACAACTGATTTTGAGGAAGGATGGTCAACAAAAAGCATTAAAAAAAAACTTTTGGAAAACTAAACACCTTTTTTTTGGTTTTGGGCTTTGCATTTATGATTGAAAACATTTGCAAATAATATAGGTAGGAGCTTTGTGTGGTTGATTGGGAAGAACCATTAGCATTGGATATGCAATCTTTGTTGTTAAGATTTGTTTCTTTGTGTACTAAAGTAGGAATCAAGAATAAAGGAGGAATGGAAACAGTAGAGGTGATGATAATCCAAAGGGGGCAATTTAGGTTGGTATAAACAAAACATCAATTTGAAGCCGGTAGGGAACTCTAAAAATTTGCATTCAAGGAAGTGAAATTCAATTCATTGGGAACTCCAAGGAGATTGTTTTGGCATTTTCCAAGGGTGGGAATATTGGGGTTTATTTGTTTAGATGTCACGTTCAATTATTTCCTATCAAAAGTACTTGAGTAAATCTATATGAGAAATGGGGTGTTAATTGCCCAACTAAATGAGACTATGATAGCCAATAGAGAATAGTTCGAAGAAATTTGATCCAACCTTTCCATCCTTCTGACATGATTAAGAAGTAAAGCTTGGACATTGTTATATGTAATAAGAAGACGATGTACATGCAAACTTCCAATGAGATGTTTTTGAATTGAATAAAAGATGGGATGAGTTTGAAGGTTTATGTATAATGTACATGTTTGTACATTGTTCACTATGTGAAATTTGGAGGTGAAGAAAACGTCCAAATTTTACAACAAATCTAAGTGAAGAAAACCCAAGGTTGGTTGGACCTAGCAAAAGACCCAACCAAATGGGTCTTAAAGTAGGGCCACACTTGGAATTGAAACAAAGTTAATTCAAAATTAGAAATGATAAAACTTAACCTTGTGTCCACACACACACACAATTATGTAGCACTATTCCTATGTGGATGCCTATGTGATAGGGGGAAATATTTTGAGAGGTAGCTAGTTTAGTTGATAGAATTGAATCTACAAAATTCATAGATTTTCAATCGGAAGTTTAAATGTAACTAACATCCCAAAAAACCTCCAAATAAGTTGGAGGTAACTTCACATTCCTGCTTCTTGCTTTTGTGCAAAATTGCGCTTAAAAACTTGTCATTTGTTACTTGCGGCTTTCTCCTTGTAATAAGCAAGCAACAAGTCTTTTGAAAATATTCTACTAGATTTTTCAGTTTTTTTTCTTTTAAAAAAAAAAGGTGTTTGGTGTTGCAGTGACAACAAACAAAAACATGGAGGCTTAATAGATGTCTAACATTGCAACAACAATAAACAATGAAGGCATAGAAAATGTTTCACATCACATCATCACAACAAGTGTGGCCAACATGAAAATTAAAAAAAATCGATAATGTTTTGACTACTTGAATTTATGACTCTCGCTTTTGGACTTGAACAATTTTTAATGGCATTTAAAATTGTTGGAGTTCTACTATTGTAGTCATTAGTAAAAAACATTTCAATGACTCAAAGGTTATAGTAGCTTTGAGACTAATTTGATAAACGTGGATGTGAAAACTTTGAATTGGGTTGCTTGTTCAAGTAGTGGTAATTTTGACACTTTGAAAAGTTAGCACATGCCCATCATTGCCAAAAATAAGGCTGCCAACTTCAAAATAAAGTGTTTGGGAATTTTTTTGTTGAATATGTGTTGCCAACAATGTGATTTACCACCTTAATTCCTTGAAAGTCCTTGGAAGTGCACATTCAAATCTTAATTAAGACCTTAGTCAAGGTCCACAACCTAATGGGCCTTCAAATTTGTGAAACAAAGCACAATTGATGAGATACCCTATTGAATTCTCGAGACTTTCTCTTGGAGGACTTGTGAACAAGTAGCATAGAACTTGTGTAGAGACAATGACGACAAGTCTAGCGAAGAAGATGAGATGTTTTCTTTTATATCCTCTCCCATCCTATTTATTGTCTTCTAATTCTTGTTTCTTCTATTATCATAAGTTTTATTTTGCAATTTTTTTTCTTTTTCTTCTTCATCTCCTCCTCCACGGCGAGAAGAAGAAGAGCAATGATGCAAAATAACCTTAGATGATCTTCATATTTGTTGAAATGTTAAAAACTTATTTAATGTTTTTGACGAAAATATGAATATATGTATTTAAAATGTTGAGTTGAATTTTAAAAAATAATTAAATATTCGACAATTGACTGTCGAATTGGCCAAGGTATTACATTATGCTATTTATTATTTTGAATCACATTTGTACTGCATTATGAAGTGATGGCATTGTTCATTACTTCTTGTTTCCCCCATTGTTTTCGTTACACCTCTCCTTCTTGCACCTCATGATCACACATTTAGGTTCATGATAACATTCACCTCATGCTTTACGATGTTTTTATGCCATGGGTGTGGGACATTCCCAAAATGTAAGGGCCAGACTTTGCTAGTGCCTCTTCATAGGCCCCTTATTTTGAGAATGCCCCCAACCCTAGGGCTTTGCCCTACATATAACGAACTACCTCGAAAACTGGTGAGGGTTTTGGTGCCATTTTTGTAATAGCCTAACAACATTGTTTCTTGACCTTCCCCAATATGAAACCCTATACTAAGGTTGGAACTGAGGAACCTTTTGCCACCCTCTTTATGAGTGAGTTTATGGAAGAGGGCTAGAAGAAAGGTGAGCTAATTACGGGTATCAGAAAATTTAGGTTTTGGGTGTTATTAATGCACTAAGCAACATATCGGGTTCAATAAATAACTAATGGTTCAGGGTAGGTTTTTTGAAAGGTTCCTTGGTCAGTTGGAGAACCATGGTTCCAGGTCTTTGAACCCAGGTAGATCAAGGGTTCATATACCCGCCGGTTCTTTTGTTGAAAATTTAGAGAACCACACCACATTGGTCACAACTCACAACGCTCGTGAGGCCAAGCTAACCTCAAAAGTCCTGGAATGGAGGCTGGAACTTGCCTTCATGGAGCTGGAATCGGTACTCATAGTGGGTCGACTACTACAGAGCACTGAATCCCATTTCCAAGCCTTATTATATATACACACACTGCCATCCCATTATGGATGACATTTACCCGGCGGTTCTTTCTGTACAGCCGGTTCCCGTGCCTATGGTTGCGGTCATGACTTCAACCTAGGTCAAGTTCCAGGGACAAAGTAGGTGGCAGAATGCATCCTATGGGCACATTCCATGGCAGAAAAAACGGTCTGTAGGTAGTAGGTTGTAAAGTAGAGCGAATCGGACTGCAGTGACCAATTCTGCCCATGAAGAAGGCCTGAAAACCTGCGGAATCGGTAACTACAGACCTTTATGGTTTCCTAGTGAGTCATTAGGGTTAGGTTAAGCCCTAGCAACAAACTAGGAATCAGAATGCACTCCCTAGGACTTACACATTCCATGGCATAAAAGGTCCATATGTAGCTCATGAACTAGAATAGGTAAGTCAAAAACTGGCATAGGTAGGTAGGTAGGTAGGTGGGTGGGTAGGTAGGTAGGTAGTAAACTAGCATAGGTAGGTAGGAAATGATTGAATTGAACCAGCTGGCAGCCGATTCCGCCATTTAAGAGCGCTTGAAAACCTGATGAGTCAGCAAGTATGAACCCAATTGGCAAGAGATTCAAATCTATATGAAATGCCAGGTGGACATGATGACGTGTACAGGGTGGGTGTACATGTCAGAATGTAAAAGGGGGGCGGGGTGGATTTTAATGATTTGTGATTTTAAAGTCCCTCACATGGATGATGGGTTTTCTTTGTGCACGATGACGGATGATCATGATCATGATGGGTTCCTTCACAGATGCTGATGATGATGATGATGATGATGATGATGGATGACTATGATGATGGGTTTCTTGAACTGGCTGGACAAAGGTTGAAGTGGTGCTGGATCAAACTGGAGCCAGTGAGTGAGTGAGTGAGTGAGTCTGGTGGTAGCAATTTTTTATTTCATTTGCAGGAAATTATGATGTTCTGCTGCAAAATTTGAAATCATGAAGAGATTTGATTCCCGAGTGGATGGACTTGGATGAACACAAGTTGGGTTGCTGCTTCACATATGATCATGATGATTTGACACAAGTACTTGTGACATCATCATCCAACTCATGGACAAGTGACACACACAAGTGCTTGTGACATCATCATCCAATTCATGGATGAGTGACACAAAGTGCTTGTGATGACATCATCATCGATGAGTTGGATGAGTGACAAAAGTGCTTGTGACAACATCATCCAACTCAACAACATCATCATCAATGAGTTGGATGAGTGACACAAGTGCTTGTGACAACATCATCCAACTCAACAACATCATCATCGATGAGTTGGATGAGTGACACAAGTGCTTTTGATGACATCATCATCGATGAGTTGCATGAGCGACACAAGTGCTTGTGACAACATCATCATCATCATCATCGATGAGTTGGATGAGCGACACAAGTGCTTGTGACAACATCATCATCATTGATGAGTTGGATGACCGACACAAGTGCTTGTGACGACATCATCACCATCCATGAGTTGGATGAGCAACACTTTGTGATGATGATCATCATCCATGAGTGTTTTGAATGTATTTCTGACATGAAGTGCCACTTTTAAAAAGATTGCATAGTTTGGACAGACAATAGTCCAACATCTATCTATCTGCAAGTGCCTAAAATTCTTTCAGTTTGGAAGCTTGTGTTTGTCTTGGCTGCCCCCTTCTCTGCCACAATTCCTCCCTTTTAAGAAGAGGCTGCCCAGAAAAAAAAAAAAAAAAAAACAAACTGTTAAGTGTAGGTTTAGGGTTTAGGGTTTATGCCCTGCCCTGGCTGGCATTAGGGCATTTATAGATTATACACCTTTTGTGTGAACTGAGGATGGAGCCTCAGGTTTGGAGTGTAATGCCATGCTGCCCGCCTGCCCGGGTATTACCCGGGTAAATGAATGCCTTGTAGCCTAGACAAACACAAGACATGATGAAACTCTTGTTAAGACCAGTTTAGAAGAAAAAAAACCAGTCTTGATTTTTTCTCTTCCCCTCCTGTGTACTTTTGCTTTCATCCTGACTTTGGGTTTTGTCCCTGGTTTTGGCAAAACTGAAGCCCAGTTTGCAGCCTAGTTTAAGGTACACTTTACACATAACTCTATTCAGCCCAAATCTATGTACAATTAAAACTAGGTTGAGAAGACAAGTTGCCACCTTAGAATCCCTAAAGGGTAATTGTGATGTTGGTAAAAATGTATGCAATTATCAACTAGATTATATTATCACACAACATAATTCAATTTCAATTACCCGATCGGTGTTTTTCATCCAAGATGGCCAAGGGTGTTACAAAATGTAAAAATCAACATGCCATTTTTATTTATTTATTTATTTATTTATATTGTGATACCCACTGGGTATCAGTGTAATTTTTTTGATAATTATCATGGGCATTTAAAAAAGTGAAATGCTCACCTTTGTGGGCATTTCACTCTATGAAATGCTAGTGTTAGTGTTACTAGATTGTGTGTAATTATCCATGTAATTATTCATGTAATTATCCATATAACATTAACATAGCACTAGGGTGAGCTTTGATGAAGTTCTAGAGGCTGGTTCACCTGGGTTTAGGGTTTAAAGAATAGTAGTAAATCCTATTGGAATTTGGTACATGAAGGTATGGGTAGTATGTACATGGTAAATCAGATGCATATATATATATATTGACATGATATACATACACATGGTAAATTTTAGACCGCAAGCTGAAGTGTGGGTTTCAAATTGGTTAAGTAAATTTTTTTATAAAAAAATAAAATAAAAATAAAATAAAATAGGTTAAATGAAAAAATGATTGTATTTTGTCAAACTGCACATTCACATGCATTTTGTATTGTGATATCCAAAATTTCAAATTGTGAAGAATCCAATCACTTATTACTCATTATGTACAATCCTGCAATTTCTGCCCTAAATTTGTTTTTACTTTGATTTTCTGAAACATTCAGAAAATCTATTTTGTAATTATCAGTGTTGGGTGGATATTATATTGATATCAATTATTTTTTAGAGCTCAGATTTAGGCTCGTATCTCTTCTTTTTTTTAAAAATTCAAAATCAACAAACCTTTTTAAGGTTCTTTAAAAATCTCGAATTATTTTCCACCATTGTATATTTGTCAAATAGTTATACAATAAACATATATAATAGTTAGATATGTGAAAATGAATATTTGAATAGGGTTACACATCCTAATTACATAAATTTTAAATTAAAATTCTGGAAAATTATTTGCCTGCAACATCTAACCTTAACTTTAAACTCTAACCCTAACCTTAACCCTAACTTGAGAACCATGGGTTCTCAGATGGGACCGGATACCAAAGGCTGCCAATTCTTTCACAGAATTGCTTCTTTTAGCCAGTGAATATCTGACCTAAAACCAAATATGGAAAATAATAATAATACTAATAATAATAATAATAAAATCATTTTATTTTTTGGGTTTCACTTCAGTGCTTGAAAACCTCCAAAATCACTTCATTTTCAATTTTTCAAAAAAATAATCATTATGTCAAAATTTTACCAATAAAAAGAAAGGGGACAAAACACACAACAAAAGAGGAGGAAAATTGAAAAACCGAAAGTTGTGGTGAGATAGCTAACAAGTGAGAAATGATCCAAAAGTGCGACATTGGGGTTCGTTTTAGGGTTTGTATAACAATGGAGGTTTGATGATCTACAAGAAGTGGAAGCAAGTGAAGGCAACTCCACTTGAATAGATGTGAAGGCTTTACATCTTATGGAGTTGCAAATGATATCCATTCCTTTCCTTTGAGAAAAGTGATAACGGTGGACAAAGTGCTCTTGAGACCCATAATATCTCAAACTTTGTTAGTGTAAAGGTGCTTTGGTCGGGACTTTTAATTCAAAAGGCTGACAACATATTTTGAGTATCACTATGAATTCTTGATCCCGAGCCCCTTAATATACACCACTAATATTCGACATATTTGAGCGTCACAATGACACTCGTGTACTCCACTTATATTCGACATATTTGAGTATCAATCATTATGAAATTCTCAATCCAAAGCACCCTAATGTACTCCACTAATATTTGAAACCACCGAACCACTAAACCCTAAATACCTATTATGCACTATGCAATGTTTACTATGTACATGTACCATGATTGACAAAAATGCTAACTAGATGACGGTGGACATGAGAGAAGGTGGGAAAACCATGGGAAAAACCGTGGGAAAAAGAAGGGGCCAATGAATGTACTTAAGTGGGGTGTTTGAATCGGTAGGTATAGAGCATACGGTTGGAGTCCGAAGCATGTTTGACACATCCACATACATGATCACTACCAAGGCTCCGTATCATGTACACATAATATACGATTATTTACTCCATACCATGCACTAATACATGATCATTTACTCCATACCATGCACAAATATATGATAAAAATTTACTCCATACCATTGTATGTACAAATACATGATTATTTACTCCATACCATGTACAATTGTATGATTATGTACTCCTTCCTTTTGGCAAAAACAAATTTGTGAGGAATAGGGTAAGAAAAGCCTGAACTCTACTAGAGAGCCATTAGAATGTCTTGTGAGGGTACACCAAAAAAGCTGTCCATATAAACCTCGTGACTAGGGGTGTATTTTTATTTATTGTTTTTATTTTTTCAATTTTCTGTTTTTATATTTAAAATTTTTCTTTAATAGAAAAAATATTTTGAATTTTCACTAGGAACCCAAAAAAATCCAAATTCTTCCCAATGTTTTTTGGTCTAAGAAGTGACCAAATTTTTTTAGTTTTACCTCATGAAGATTGTTGGTATGTCAATGGGTTTATAAAAGAATTGCTTAGGGGGTAATGCTTTTGGCCGGGGGCGGGGGTACTTAATATTGCTTTTGTATTTAGTATTTACTCCAAGGGTCAGGCATTATTATGTTGAAGCCCCGCCTCCTCCCCCCCCCCCCAAGTGCATAGAAAGTAATCATACAAAAACAAAGCTCTATTAATCTAGTCAGGAGCACCACCAATTTGTTTCAGAACTTTCTGCAAGTTAATTGCTATATCATTTGCTTTGTCTTTTCTGACAATGAGCAGAAATAATAGCATGTGAAATCTGCACCCAGGAATCATCCCTAAACTCTCTAGTGTGAGGAAAAGACCTCAAACCTGGGATGCAAGTTGAAGCAACCAGAGAGAGAGAGAGAGAGAGAGAGAGATAAGAGTTATCTGTAAAGTCACGCAATTCCTTAGGGGGCGAGAACAGCTAGTTTCGGCATAATAGGGCATCAAATGCGTAACTGGGAATGAAAATTTTACAAAACGAAATAATTTCTGGGACCCAATCTTGATTTTTTTCCACCAATTTTGGTAGTAACCTGAGTTTCATTCTCTCTTTCCTTTTCCCTGAGCGCCTCCATTGCTGCTACATATATTTTCACTACTCCCAATCCTTGTGTATTAAATTACTCCTGAGTTTCAGCATTTCATATTGAGATTTAATAAAATTTCCTTACTTTGTGGATACCACTGAAAGATGGAATAGGGGGGGTGAAAGAGAGGGTGCTGACTTTACGAATAACTTTTTTTTCTATAAATGTTTTTGTTTTACTGGCACTATGCTAGCTTCTATTGGAAGCTTGCATTGGCCCCATATTTTCTGTTTCCTTGTTTGGAGTGGAGAAAAATAAACCTAAACCCTAAACTGTAATTCACAGGTTAAGGGTTTAAGGAATTAAGGTTTAGGGTTTAAGAAATTGTTAGCAAAATCTCACTTAAACCCTAAATTATTAGGCTAGCAATCATTTTTCTTGAGAACCTTATTGCAAAGTAGAACCCACTTTCATGAGAAGACCTTATAGCAACTATTAGGTTGAAAATAGACTTCTCAAGCTTCTCGGGCACATGATGATGATGAATGAACATTGAACACACAACAAGAAAGAGAGGGAGAAAAGAGAGAGAGCAAGAGCTCAAGAGCTCTTGGGGGCAGCAATGGCAAGAGAGAGAAGGGAGGGCACGGCTAGAGACGTTGGAGAGAGAAAGGGAAAAAATTGGAACATTATAATGATTTTACGTGAAATTCGGGGAGAGACAAAAGGAGTAGCTAGGATTACCCTTCGAACCTTGTGGGCTACCATGCCTCCACCAAGACCCATCACCCAACACCTAAGTTTAAATGACTCACACCATGTCAAATGGGACCGTTTTATTACACCTTTTGTTACACCCACAATGATAAGGGATGTTAGGAAAAAAAAAATTGGTTGTTTGTGATAGATGCATGGTTTTTTTGCATATTGAGAATGATAGGACATAAATTACTTATGTACTTCTCAAATGTACACAAATTTTCTTCAGACATCACTATTCACAATGTCCTTGTTTCTCTCTTACAATTTCATTTGTCTTTTCCATACATGTGAGCCCCATAGGACAATACTTTCTACAAAGACATAGGTCATGTGTCATGTACCTTTGAGTTAGTATAGTTATATTCTTGGTAAAAGGGTGGGTGCTACATATTACTACCACACAAAGTCAAACATAGTACAACAAGAGCTTCTATACAAGCAAAGAAAAACACATTTGAAAATTGAGTGAGTTAATTTTGTTAAGATGGTTCGTCAATTCTTCCAACCAAATGTGGAAGCCCTAGCTAATTGGTTCCATAACTTTGGATAATCAAAGGTCATGGTGATTAAACATTAAGTTGTTCGCATATGAAGCTAACACGATCCACTCACAAGGTGGTCATTAGTTTTATTCACAATCATGTTTTCCTTCTTTTTTTTTTTGGTTGGCAAATTTTCTCCCAGCAAAAATATATTCATATATTTATGTTCATAAGTTTATACTTACATTCATATGTCTTGTAGATGTTTTTTACCTTGCCACTTTTTATTTGGGCCTTCCTTCAATTGCCATAAGAAAACAAATGACACAAAAAATTTCCATTAATTGTCGTTGAGTGTTTTCATCACGCTTATGACGATTCATTTTTTGAAAAATGGCTCATTTTTTAGTTATTGCATAGGGAGCATTGCATAGGCTTGTTCCTCTCCTTCTCTCTAAATTTAATCCTTGAATCCCCATAAATTCTGTTTTGGTGATCATTCCATACATTCATTCATTTACCCATCTTGAATATTATATCGATATGCATAAATTCTTTTTGGTGATCATTCCATACATTCGTTCATTTACCCATCTTGAATATTATATCGATATGCATAAATTCTTTTTGGTGATCATTCCATACATTCGTTCATTTACCCACCTTGAATATTATATCGATATGCATAAATTCTTTTTGGTGATCATTCCATACATCCGTTCATTTACCCATCTTGAATATTATATCGATGTGCATAAATTCTTTTTGGTGATCATTCCATACATCCGTTCATTTACCCATCTTGAATATTATATCAATGTGCATAAATTCTTTTTGGTGATCATTCCATACATTCGTTCATTTACCCATCTTGAATATTATATCCATGTGCATAAATTCTTTTTGGTGATCATTCCATACATTCCTTCATTTACCCATCTTGAATATTATATCGATATGCATAAATTCTTTTTGGTAATCATTCCATACATTCCTTCATTTACCCATCTTGAACATTATATTGATATGAATATTCAATTTGGAGTTTGGTTCAAGGAAAAATGGACATATTCCACCTCTTCCACTTACAATATTGCCTTTGTAGATGTTGTGTTCATGTTCTTATTTGCAAAATGTAACATTATTGAATGTTTCAAAACATATGTATAATTTTAAGAATCTCATGTTTGCATTTCAATTGGGCCTACATGCTTATATCCCTACCAAATCCCCTTGCCTTTGAAAATGCTTGCAATTATTGGTTCTTTGATTGTCATGTGTTTCTTATAGGCTTTAGGTGGTTAGGAAACACAACCTTTTGGTTCTCAATTGGAAATGAATAACTTGACTAAAGATGAAGAAAGAAACCACTCACCCCATCCTTTGTTCCCCAATGAGAAATAAATAACTTAAACAAAGATGAGAAAAAACAATCATAAGAAAGGGTTGCCAATGGTCACTTTGGGATGAGGAAGCATAATAGTGGCTTGAAGCATAGAAGGAAGAAAAGAAGAAGGTAAGTAACACAACTCAATGAAAAAAAACCTATTGGAAAGCATGATAATGGGAAGGAAGAAATGAAGGTTGTTGAATAAGTGAAATTTGCCATTTGGACAAATCAAAACTTCCAAATAAATAATAACAATTAAATGGATGACAATTTGATCATGAAAATGCACTTATTCATAGATTGACAAAATATGAACAATGAGGGTGTTTTTTTTTGGAATACAATATTCAATACAAATCAAATTTGTATTGTTGAATGTACATAAAATTATGTTCAAATAAATGGAATTTATCACACATGTAATTGGACATATGCATAAAATATTATGGATGGAATTGTGTTCATGAATGAAAATGATTTAGGTACAAATGCAATTGGTTAAATAAGTAGAAATAATAAAATCCAAATGAGTTTTGAAAAGATGCATGAAATAAAGTTTGATATTAAGAATGGTCAAAAGAGTAAAAGTAACACAATTGAAGGGTTCTATCACAATGAAAGGGGCCAAAAGAGTTGAATATCTATTATATAATTACAACATGGTGTGTGTGTGTGTCTGTCCGTCTTTTACTTATCTTTTACTTATTTCTTTTTCTCTAACGTCATTTCACTTTCATTATCTTTCTAGCGTAAACCCATTGGCTCTTGTTCCCTGTGGAGTGTTTTCGGGGGTGGGGGAAGGGAGAGCCCGGTGAAGCACGGGGCGGGGGGGGCCAGCATGGGGGGGGGGGGGGGGGGGGGGGG